>CM060962.1:265064146-265101646 GCA_030765045.1 Tenodera sinensis
TTCGAAAATTTTTATTTTCTCAAATATAGCCCTACCCTTTTGGATTAAAATGCCATATCTTTAAGATATTTGTATAGCAAATGATATGTATATTTTGAATTTTCTGGTCATTAAATTTAAATTATTTTGTTGTTTAACGACGTTGCCAATTGCCAGGATCACATCAGCGTCGCCGGTGTACCGGAATGTTGTCCCACAGATCTTTTACATGCCAGTAAATCTACTGATATAGATCTATCGTTTTTAAGCATACTTAAAACCACCGGTCTGGGCCGGATTTGAACCCGCGACCTAGGGATCAGTAGACCAGTGTCTAACCAACTGAGCCACCGACTGACAATATTTTTGTGGAGTGAACCATTTCGGAGATCTTTGTTATTTGTGTGTGTTTTACAATACAAGCTGTTCTCAAATGGTATGTCATTTTTCACTTTTTTATCTCTTGGCCGTGCAAAGAGAACGGAATTTCAAAGCCTTTATACAGCGACCAGATTTACAAGATTTCACTATCACTCATAGGCCTACGGTATTCCCATGTTCCCCCTGTACCTACAAGAAAATTAGCAAAAAGAATAATATCTGAAAATGTTTATCTCGACTAATTTTTTTAATTAACGTCTTCCAACGTAATGTCATATCGGACGGTGAATGAATGAAACGAGTGAAATGATGCTCAAATGAGCCCGAGGTCCATCGAGCTTTAAGTTACGCGACATTCGTCTTCTCAGTATAAGGTAAAACCTCGGAAAAAAACCTTACCCGGATAAGTTACCCTAAGCGAGATTCGAACTGCGACCTCTTGAACGAACGTGAGGCAGACACGCTAACCATCGTGCTACCGTGGCGGGTTATCTCAACTAACATGAGGAAGATAAAGGAATACGTGTTTTTAGGAATAGTTTAGTACAGAAAAAGAGAAAGTCATGTGAGTGTAACCCATCAAAATTTTAAAAGCATAATCCGCATTAGTGTGCGTGTGTGTACTTTTTGCTTTTCACACAAAAATGCCCAAATCGATTATTATACATAAAACTTGGTAAGTAACATATCCTGTGTTCAACTTAAGAAAATAGGTTGCATGCTTTGCTCAAAAGGGCAGAATCAAAGAAAAAATTGGAAATATCTCACTTTTGAGTGTTTTAGTCCTTTCTTAAGTAGCCTTTTATTTTTAATTATTTTGGTTGGAAAATTATAGTAGTAGGGTCACAGAGATGTTGAAAATAAAGGACTTGAAAGCAGAAGAAACTCCAATTCAGGACAAGAAAAAGGATAGAAAAGAGAAAGGAGGGAAAGAGAGAAAAATATAGGATGGGGGAGACAAGATGAAAGAATAAAAAAGAAAAGAGAACAGAAAGGAGAGGAGGTAACAAAAAAAGAAGCAAATAGGGGAGGAGGGGACAGGAGGAGAGAATTAAAGAAGAGAAAAGAGAAGAGAGCAGAAGAGAAAAGAGTAGAGAGAAGAGAACGGAAGAAGTGAAGAGAGAACAGAA
This sequence comes from Tenodera sinensis, assembly GCA_030765045.1. Classification (NCBI taxonomy): domain Eukaryota; kingdom Metazoa; phylum Arthropoda; class Insecta; order Mantodea; family Mantidae; genus Tenodera; species Tenodera sinensis. Next base: position 265,065,637 of record CM060962.1, read on the forward strand.
GAGAAAAGAGTAGAGAAAAGAGAGAACGAAAGAAGAGAAGAAAGAAGAGAAAACAGTAGAGAGTAGAGCAAATAGAGAAGTGCACATAGAAGAGGTGACAGGAGAAGAGAATTTAAGAAAAGGGTAGACAAAATAGAGAAGGAAAGAAGAGAACAGAAAAGAAGAGAAAAGAGTAGAGGAAAGAGAAAATAGAGAAACGAACAGGGGAGGAGTGCATAGAAGAGAATAGAAGAACAGAGAAAAGAGAATAGAAGAGAGAAGAGAAGAAAAGAGAACAGAAGAACAAAGATGAAAAAGAGGAGTGTAAGGAGAGAAGAGGCAAGGAGAGACAGGAAAAGGAGAAGCTCTATTTCAGTACTGAAGTGTAAAGGTTATGTAAGCTAATGTATCGATTTTTCACTTAATTCCGTAAATCTATCCCCACTACAGCGATAAAGGGAAGCAGGAAGTCATCATTCCCTCAATCACAGTTCGGTTTCCTGTATTTTAATTTGCAATAGAAGGACTCTAGACCCTTTTAAACACAACTTTTCCCAACACAATCTTTACAAGCACTAGAATGTTGTCGTTAACAGATACCTATTGCATAAAATAATCTCTTAAACTGAATGGTAGGCAATAAATATGTTTCTTGTCTCTTCTTATTTGGTCATTGATTTGAAGAGCGTTCTAGATGCTATTATTGCGTCAATCGATATGAACTGCATTAGGCACCGTGTAATTCATATTGCGAGGACCTACATTAAACAATAACCCCCACCCCACTACATTAATGATTTATCACCTATTAATGGCAGACCTCATTTGTCTCATATTATCATCAAAACATAATTTACCATTCTGTGATCACATTAACTGCTCTTCCATTATAATTGAAAAGAGAACGTCTGACTCTATGCTGTGAACATTAATGTTCCAGCATTCCGTCAAAGGCCTCATTTAATATTGAACTGCCCATTTTTCAAATGCTTCTGTGTTCTCTAACTGAACAAAGTAGGTCATATGTATTGGAAACTGCCTTTGAATAAGAAGAGCAAATTACAGTGGCCTACAGTTAAAAAAACCTGACGTACATTCACATGAAGATTTTCTGCCCACTCTTCTACAAACTATTCTTACAAAAGCTTATTCTTGTATCTACTATTGGTAAGTTAAGCTAAGGTTTAGCATGTTTTTTTTTGTTTGTTTTATTTCCTCTAATGCGTACCTGGGGAGCAGAAAGGGTACCAATACGAATAAAATGTGACATGGAGAGTGAGTGAGTGAGTGAGTGAGTGAGTGAGTGAGTGAGTGAGTGAGTGAGTGAGTGAGTGAGTGAGTGAGTGAGTGAGTGAGTGAGTGAGTGAGTGAGTGAGTGAGTGAGTGAGTGAGTGAGTGAGTGAGTGAGTGAGTGAGTGAGTGAGTGAGTGAGTGAGTGAGTGAGTGAGTGAGTGAGTGAGTGAGTGAGTGCGTGAGTGAGTGAGTAGGGTTTAAGCGCACTTTGACAGCTAGGTCATCAGAGCCCCGTGATATAGAGATTTTGCCAGAAATGCCTGTTTTGATGCGCCCTGGATTACATATGTATATGATCAGAATAACTCTAAAAGAAATGTATGTTAAATACGAACAATCTTGATGTTTAAGTTTAATATGTTCCAAAGGTGCGATACTTCAACCTCGCCATAGCAAACCTCTGTTTGTAAGAAAAAAAATTCCTTATTTATGATTTTCTAAAATATATCTGTAACCATTTTGATTAAAATACCATACATATAAGATATTGGTATGATAAGTAGAATATCTAAGGATAATTTTCTTGTAATAATCAATGAAGTCATTCTGAATGACTGAATATTTGTTAAACCATAAATGTTTGGTGGCGTGAACAAGCTTTGACATACTCTGTTCTTACTGGTATGAACTTTTTTTCAAATGACAAGTCGCTATTCGTTTTTTTCTTCTTTTTTTCCCCCGTGGTCATACAAAAGGACGATGTTATAAAGTCATCACATAGTAATCTGCTTTTCAGAACTGTGATTATTGCTCTAGCCTGCTGTATTCTTCTTATATATAAAATGTGTAAATTCATAATGCCATTTTATGTAGAAATACTTTACTAGAGTGTCTTATGGATTTAGTTACCTTTCACATAATGTAATGTCACACATTTGCAATATTTGTTTGGTTAGTAACATTTATTTTTACACACACACTTTATGATGAAATCCATTCAATGGAAGTCTCGTTGCAACGTGAATTTAGTTTGTACACTCTGGTCCATGTTGCAATCAAGCTCACCAGCTCCTATGCAAATATCACTCCGAATTACGAGCACCTTGTGGGATATTTCTAAACAATTCAAAATATACATTTCATTTCTCATGTAAATATCTAAAATAACTATTGTAATCAAAATTGTTGCAGTCATTTTTGAGAAAATAAAAACGATCTAAAACTTTTTCACATAAAGGGCAGTGTAGGGGAGTTCGTGAATCCGAAGATACTGAACTCAAGGATGCCCATAATTACGATTTGTGAATGTTGCTTTTATGAAAATGTTTTCAAATTTTTTCACACACTGCTCTACCACAATAATTATAAGTATGTTTTAAATTTCGTGCAGATGTTTTAATAATTTATTAAGATAAACATTTAATTTTACTCTTATTATGCTAAATAGGGGTTCCACACAAGGGCAAGTTGTCCTTAAAACATAAAAGTACTACAGTATTATTTTAATGCTGATACAAAAAACGCTTTTTACTCCCCTGGCTGATTCAGAAAAAACAAACGTTTAACCCTTTAAATATATGTGTACTGATTTATCATCAGTGGACAAACTGTCATATCTGGAGGGACTAAGTACATCAAGTGTGGCAACATGGTGTGAGAGTCAGTTAACATTATCTTGCTGTGCCAGCCTATTGCATGGTAGCTTAGCTGGTTAGAGCAACGGCACGGAAATCTGAAGATCCGTGGTTCAAATCTCGGCTGTGGGATTGAATGTACAACTATACCGTTCCAAACTTATAGGCTACTCACTTGTGTGGAAGTAGCATTAGTTGAACTATGGTATTCTTGCTCTACAAAATCATTATGAATCATTATGAAGCATTAGTTGCTTTACACTTTACACTTCGTAGGCAGTAAAATATGTTTTGAGGCCACCTAAATCATAAAAGGCATTTAAAAAAAGGCCACGGTGTGTGTGTACGTGCGTGCGTGTATGTGTGTGTGTGTTTGTGTGTGTGTTTGTGTGTGTGTGTGTGTGTGTGTGTGTGTGTGTGTGTGTGTGTCAGACTAGACAGCGTAACTCAAAAATGAAAACTCGCTTAAAAACCAAAGTTGGCATTTAAGTTTAATACCTTTTAAGGATACGATACAAAGACTTTGAAGAAAATCCCTTCACCCTAAACTACCGTTTACATGAAAAGTTTTTCAATTTTGCATAACTGATAAAGTGTAAGAGATAAACCAGATCTTAACTATACAAAAATGTAGATCTTGCTAAAATACACAATTTATGTCCGTTTAATTTTTTTAGAACGAACCATTTCGGAGATATTTCCCGTTATTTGTATGAGTTTTGAAATACTTAAACTTTGGTCAAATGGTACATCGTTTTTCATTTGTTTATATGTTAGCCATTCAAAGAGAATGGAATGTGAAAGCTTTAAAATGTTTGACTATCGCTCAAAGTCTACTGTATTCGCATATTCCCCTTGCACCTACAAGGAAATAAGCAATAAGACAATTTCTGCTAATGTTTATCTGAACTATCACAAAGAGTTTGTAAGAATGATTAGTACAAGAGTAGAGAAAGTCATGTGGGTACAACACATCAGTGTTTTTTATTTTATTTATTTACTTTTTTTTGTGTCTTAGAGAGCCTTTAGTTACTATTAAGCGTGATCAACATAGTGACGTAAAGTCACCTTTTTGTGGTTCACAGCATTATTTACACAGATTGCGGTTTTCTGTGCATTTTTACTTTCTGTATTTGTAAGTTGGGAAGGTACTGTATACCACTCAAAATTACTATGTCGAGATTTCACCGAAATTAAAAGTCTTAAGGTCTCTTAATCCCCTCAAAAAAAAAAAAAAAAAATAGAAGAAGGTGCATTTCTCTCTATTTCTCTGTCTCTTCTCTCTCTATATTTCTCTATATTTCTCTCTCACACTCTTCTCTCTCTTTCTTTCTCTCTCTCTCTCTCTCTCTCTCTCTCTCTCTCTCTCTCTCTCTCTGTGTGTTTGTGTGTGTGAACAGTATAACTCAAAAAGGAAAACAGGGTTAAATACTAAATTTGGTATTTAAGTTCAGCATGTTCCAATAGTGCGGCAGGAAGATTTAAGACGGGCATGGGCACGAGAGTAGAGGTAGCGATTGAGCTTGCCTTACCCACGACACATTCTATTGCCGAATGACGAAGGTTGTTTGGATACAGCACGTACAGTGGTGTTTCTTTCCATCTGCGCGGAAGTAATAATTTCTACCTGTTATGAACTATTTTGTTTACATTAAACATATTTTGTATTCAATAATTATTACTGTGATTATGAAAATCACATTATACTAAATTGTTTCTCTTTCACAATAAACAAAGCAGTAAAGTTGCATTGCTGGTTAGGCATCAAAAATATTCTAAAACTATTTGATCAACACAATACAATCAACACAACTTTGGGTTTAAACTTAATATTATGTTCAAACTTTGAAACATAATGCACAATAGTTTATATTAAATAAACTAATAATAAACTAAAACTCTTAACATACATCGTCGCTTTTATATGTTTACAAATACGAGTATTCAGAAAGTACCTTTTGAAGTTGTAAAAGTGTATCTAAGTTTGATTTATGCTTCTGACCAAAGTGATTTTTGATATTGTTACATTTTATATTTGCAAATTGAAATCCGGATATTAAACAGCAAACTTTCCTGTTTTTGTAACTTACAACAAATTGTCTCTACCACTCTTCATGAAACAGTCATACTCGCCACTGAATGAGGCATATCGGAACCTGATTGGCAGTAGGGAAGGGATGGCAGGTGGAGTGTGGCAAGAACGTGTTTCAGTGAAGTTCGCTAGCTGCGCCGATTTTGCCCATGGCTGATTTGAGAAAATCCTCCCACCCCAAACTGCCCTATTCATGAAACATTTCTGCAAAGTTTTAATTTCCGCAAAAATTGCTAACGATTTTTATTGAAATGCCATATGTTTAAGATACTTTCAAGACAAATGAAATGTACACATTGAACTTCCTGGGGATAGCCTTGTAGTCCTCTTCATCCTTAATGACTTCTGTATAACCATAAAAGCCTTACTACACAAAATGATTTAAATCTCCTCAAAATGTATAACGTATGTCAAATTACTTTTTCTGGGGTTAACTATTTGTGTTTCTTGCTGTTCGTTTGAATTTTCCAATGCTAATACTTTTCTTAAATGGGAAGTCTGATTCAGCGACCAGGTTTTAAAAGATTTGACTATTACATAAGCCTACTCTACTCCCGTTAAACGTATGAGGAGACATATAATTTAATAATTTCTAAAAATATTTAACTCAATTAGCCTAAAGCAGACATAGACATAGACATAGTTTGCTGAAGAGTGAGCAGAAAAACTTATGTGACTGTAACAGATCAAGTTTTTCTCCTACGACACCCTATCAGAAACCCTCTCACACTGACTGCGAAATTACGAAAAGGAAAATGCTGGCCTTGATAGAGCAAAGGATAAAGTGAGGATGCAATTTCGCAATCAAGTACTGTGTCTCCTCAAAGAGCTGCCCAAAAACTTCAACTTGAACACGTTCTTACAAAGAAATAAAATTTCATCGCCGACACAAACAGTGCGATTTGGGTTCAATAAGAGTAATTTCTTCACAAGTTTTGCTCACATAGAATAAGAAGTGAAGATGATTTGTCACACTTGACTAGCGACACGGTGTGACGATGCTCCTCGCATACTACTCCCCATTTCCTCGTAGGAATCCTGTGCGGTGAATTCAAGAAATGTCCTTCTCAGCCATCGCGGTATCAAATCAAATAGAATATGCAAATGTGAAACGTGTAGCGAATGTTATTCCACTTCGTCGAACGAAGAGATGGTTTTATTGATCTCGAGCAATTGCGGCCTTTCATCTTATTGCCCAAGAAAGATGTAGGATCCTTCGATATGCCTCTGAGTTAATGTAGACGTGTTTGGGACATGACTTCATCCAGAGATCTTACACCGCTTTTGTCTTTCTTGACCGAGGTAACGTGCGAGGCTCCGGTGGTAAGGTCACGGAAAGAATTCTCGTTGGGCCATCCACTGTGACCATGGGTTTTATTTATTTATTTTTTTTTTTCATGGTTTTCTCCGTTTGGTAGGTGAATACTGGAGTGGCTCTTCCTCTGCCACCAATTTTCTGACAAGGAAATCTGTTGTCTGGTTCAGGATTAGAGCATGCGGCAGCATTTGTGCATAAATATTTTATTTTAAACGTTTTATATTGTATATAATAAAATCATTTAGCCAACATATGCATCTAGTATTTATTGAGTTGGAAAACTCCTATGATAGCATTCCATCAAATATGTTATGGGAAAATGTAAAACAACGAAACATTAATACAACGGCAATACGGAACTAGTATGTGACAAGAGTTAAAATTGGCAAAAAATAAAATTGTCAGAAACAATAATGATTTCAACAGGTCTTTGACAGGGATGCAGAATGTAGCCAACGTTATTTAAACTATACCTACACAGAACCTTGAGAATGTGGAAGTGAACAATTCAAATATCTACGAGTAAACATTTGTAAGGAGACAAAACAAGAAGACATTAAACAAAGGATAAATAAATGAATAACAGCTATCAAAATGTTAAATGGAACATCGTGGGCCAAAAACGTATTCACTAAAGCAAAAATTCAAATTTACAATACTATGATTCAGAGTACAATGATATATGCAGCCGAAACATGGAAATTAAATAAAGCCTTACGATCAAAGTTGCTGGCAGCCGAAATGGGTTTTCTAAGGCGTTCTGTGAGACATTCCAAATTAGAAAATATTAGAAATACAGAAATGTGGTGAAAAATGAAAAAGGCAAATTCAGTGTTGAACTTTATAGAATACGAACGACTAGCATGGTATGGACATGTGAGGAAGCTGGAAAATGAAAGGATATCGAATAGAATAATAACATGGACTCCCTCGGGAAGAAGATATCGAGGTCGACCTGGGCACACATGGATGCGGGAGACGCAGCTGATTATCAAAAGAAGAGGACTAGACCAAGACGATTAGGAGGTCGTGAATATTGAATAAAAATCCAAGTGTAGCTTTGCTAACAGGAAATTGTACAATACATGTTAAACTGTTTAAATAAATAAATAAATATTGCATATAAAGAAACACAATTATGAATCGGGCACGACTTTGTTCTGGAGAATATTGAAGATTACAAAATGTTATCATGCCTCTGGCAGGTTACATATAGTGACTACCATAACAAAGAGAATAGAAACGCCATTCTAGAGGAACTAGTTACACCATTTTCATTCCAAGCCAACAGCAATCATTAACTTCTTCACCGATTGCTTTTGTCCACTCGCTAAACATGGGTACAATTTTGTCTTTCCCCATTCTCTCTATGTGATAGCTCCAATTCTGTCCGTTTTCTCCTATCCAGTCGTTAATGGAATATATTCTAAGCTCAGTTGCTATGACTTGGCTTGACATTGTGTCCAATATTGTAAAGCCTGTAGTTGTACCAAAAAATTGCTTTTCCGTTGCTTGTATTCTTTGTTTCTTTTTCCTTGTCATGCTCTATGTTTTCCTGCCGTAGGTTAAGACAATAGAACTTTATAGAACTTTATTTTTGTTTCTTGTGTTGTTTTATTTCTTAAGAGTTTGAGGTATGGTACACAGGGCGTCAAATGTTTTACAATGGACGAGAGGGTTGTGGGGCAAATGTGAGACATTGACTGTAAAATGTCACTAACAATCTTCATTTTTACTCAGCTCATTTGGGTACAGTTAGTCATGAGCAGGGCGAACGCTTTCATCAGGACACACTTACTATGGAACATCCTCACTAGGGAGGCTTGAATTCCTCAATGATGGAGGATTATTGTCTGTTACCTCTTGGAGCCTAACGAAACACCATTCACAAAAGAAAAGCATCACCAGCTCATGTTAGCAAACATACTGGATGGCTTTATATTTCTGCGCTTCTGCATTACCAAATGGAGTTAAAATTTTATGTTTATCTGCGTTTTAAATAACAATTGTATTTCAGAATTTTTACTACTGTATTTGTAGTAGTGCTCTGTATTTAATAAATGTGACGTGCCAGAGGAAAACAATTACGCCACTGTACTCAGCACCCTCGAATTAGATACCTATATTCACTCCTTTAGAAATCACAAGAGGTTCAATTTGATGAAGTGTTATTGTTTGCTCTACAAAAAAACCACCAAACAAAACCGCTGTGGACAAACATTTAATTCAATGAAATCAATTATTCTTGGCGTCGACGAAGGAACAAACCCTTTACTAAATCTCAAACAAATGGCATTCAGAACCATGTTCTACTGAAGTTTTTTTTTCTATTTTGGTGCTACGGGGGACGTCCCGAAATATTTGACACAAATAAAGATGTATCTTATATACCGAGTGAGATGACTCCGCGGTAACGTCTGAGTCTCCCATTCGGGAAGTCGTGGGTTCGATTTCCGTAAACAGCAAGAGACAGATAAAAGCTTAGGTACTAAATAAAAATGTAGATCTCGTTAAAACAGACAACTTACGTCAAACATAGTTATTTTTCTTTTGAGTAAACCATTTCCGAGCTATTCTTTATTATTTGTTTGAATTTTCCATCACATATACGTTTTTTAAATAGCAATATGCTATGCGTTATTTTATTACTTGCCCTTGCAAAGAGAACAGAATTTTCTCATAGCAACCAGCTCTTAAAACATTCTATTATCACTTAAAGCCTACTGCATTCTCATATTCTCCGTGCACCTACAAGAAAATTAGCAATAAGATATTTTCTGAAAACCCTTAGGTCAATTAAAATTAAGTTGATAGAGAAATAAGCATTTGCAAGAATAGTGTGTATAAGAGTGAATATAGCTCTACATATATTTGCGAACAGTTTCTCCAAATTGAACTATATTAAAAGCCTGTATCGTAATAGGTTACGGGACGATCACTTGGTGTATCCTTTAGGGTTGTGCACTTCGACTTTGTCGCCAAATATTGATAGATCTTTTAAACGTAAGCAGTACCAAAGAAGTCACTAATGATCAGATGTTTATCGCATACGATTTGGAAGTGCTTTCGTCTGTCTCTTACAGTTTACCATTTATGCAAAATCATCCAGAATGAAGAGGTCTTCTGAAAACATTCCCAGAAAATTCAATTTATGACTTAGAAACTGTCCTTGAATCGCCATCTTTATGAAGACAACCATTTTTTAAAATGAATTACAATAAACTCACAATCATTTTCGTATTATCTTTACTCAGCAATATGTACTAGCAAACCTCAAAATTGCTAGTCAAATTACTTCATAACAACGTTATTTTTCTTCGTGTTTCATGATGTTTATGTTGCTGAACAAATGTGTGTGTGTTTGTGTGTGTGAGAGAGAGAGAGAGAGAGAGAGAGAGTCTATCTGCGAACAGTATGACTCAAAAGTAAAGCGTCGGTTAAATATCAAACTTGGTATTTAAGTTCAGTCTTCCAAGGATGCACCAAAAGGTTTTCAAAATGAAAATTTATTCTTAGCGTGGGATTTTTTCCACTATGGCTGTAACGATATTGGTAAAATGCCACACGTTTAACACATTCTCATGATAAATGAAATCTATACCCTGATTTTTTGGGAATGTCTTCAGAATTAATTTTGATTGATAAGAGATAGATTTTGATTAAAATGCCTAGGCTTAAAATATTTTTATGGCAAATAAAATGTATATTCAGAATTTTCTGCTTCTGTTTACTCTTGACGTCTTTTGCATAACCGTTAAACCGTATAAGATTGTCCAAATCTTACTATACAATTAATGTAGTCCCTTTAAAACACGTAAGCAATGTCCAAATGCGTTTTTTGTGGAGTGATCCATTTCGAAGATGTTCCTTATTATTTGTGCGAGTTTTGCAATACTTAAGCCTTTTCTCAAATGGAAGGTCATTATTCACTTTTTTATCTCTTGGCTATGCAAAGACAGCTGAATTTCAACATCTGTAATAGCGACCAGCTTTAAAATATTTGACTATCGCTCAAAGCCTAATGTATTCCCATATTTCTACCTACAAGAAAATTAGCAGTAAGATAATTTCTGCAAATGTTTATCTCAACTAACACGAAGAAGATAGAGGAATAAGTGTTTGTATGAATAGCTAGTTCAAGAGTAGAGAAAGTAATGTGAGTGGAAAACACAGATTTTTTGTCTTGTGTAGTAATTGTGTCATTGAATTAAGCTTAATTAAATTAAACATTGGGTGTTATGAAATAAAAACTCTTACAGAACACAATGGAAAGAAAAGGTCATATGAGTGTTAGACTGGATTGGCTCTATCAAGCCATTCTCTGACACATTACTCAGTCTTCAAAATGACGTAACGAATCTCCTAAACGGCACATCGCCTTATAATTAACAACAAGGGGGATTTCAGCTGAGTTGCGCTCACCGAGCTTGTTTCCGCTCCATTCTTTGAACTTAGCAGAGCTTAATCCCATTTTTAAAGCGGATACCGTACATGGTTGCAGCCTGAAGATAACGGGGCGTTATTATCTGGGCACTGAAGCGTTCTTGGCTAGCGTCAGCTGACGTAACGCGATGATGTAGTACAGTGTGTGGCTAAATGGCTTTGGTGGGCCGGCCTGGCCAATTGGCAGTCGCACACAGCATCTCAAACAGCGTCCGACGCTATATAGTTCTTTCTAACGCGCGTCAAATCGCTGCAGCAAATGTAATGCATCAAACACTATTACTTTGAATACGTCATGAAAAATACGCCTTAATCCTTAAATGGTAACATGTGAAAATATGGTGCTAAAGGTAACATCCGTCTGGTAGACTAAGATGACAAAATCTTGCATTTTATGTCCACTTTAGTGAATCTAACAATTTAAAAGGTTGATGAATTATTAATACCAATATTTAGATTCCATTTGCATCATATATTAGAATCAATTATGCAGAAATTACATGTTAGCTTTCGTGAGAAAATGGTGCTAACAGCAACATCCGTCTGAGAGACTTTAGATGACAAACGTTTGCATGTCCGATTTAGTGAATCCAACAATTTAAAAGCTGAATGAATTATTAACACTAAAATTTTGATTCCGTTTACATCGTATTTTTTAAGAAATTATGAAAAAGTTTACAAAATCAAATATTAGTATGTTAGGTACCTTTACAGTAATATCCGTCTGTGAGACAGTGTGGTTTAGGTGTCTATACTTATAAAACAATAATATTGCGGAACTAAAACAGTGACGTCCACACAATTCAAAGTTCTGCTCTCAACTGAACCATAGCTGAAATATTAGATCAAACTAACATTGCACATGTGCAAACTATGCGTTGAGAATTTTGGTATCCGTCTGAGTGACGGATATTACCATTTAAGGGTTAATCACCAAACACATCCGATGTAATGCATTCATATGACATTCTCCACCCGATTTTACACCAACTATTCTACTATGTTATTCTTCTTAACCGACAAACACTTTCAGAAATGTTAGTTCGCGTTAAGAGCACGCATAGGTGAACATTGTTCAAAATTTTCAAAAAATTAAGAAGTTATTTATGTCTAAAAATAATTTGAGTACTAAGCTTCAATTGTATAGCATTACTTTTGCTTTCAGAGTCATTTAAGACTTCAAGAAGTGATAATATAAATACCGAAGAACAAGCGGCCTTATGGCCCATAGCTATTTATTCTCAATGCGTTTTAACGAAGTTTACTCACACTTTTGCACTTTAAAAATGTTCCACACGATGTAATGTTAGTTCAAATGTCTTCAAACTTTCAAGATGGTCACAAAAAGAAAACAGAACAAAATTTTTCCGTAATTTTAATATTTACTACTATGTGGATTATAAAGTTCTATGAAAGTTACAAAAATTGTAAAACATGATTTTTTCAAAGTTAATAACTTTTATTTTGTAAACCAAAGCATAAAAAATTATGTTCCCAACATTATTTGAGACAGAATAATAACAGAATAATATTAAACATTAACACATTTTTTAAAATCTTTATCGTTGGAGCTTTTAAGGTACGGTGCTAAAAATAGCTAAAGGCTAAAAAATTTAAAAGTGTTGAAGATATTGAAATGAAATTTGTATGTACGTTATTCTTTAGATTTATTATGTTTTATATGTGTTTGAACAAAATCCATTAACAATAATTGTAGAATTTACCAACTACACCTATGCGTACCCTTAGGGCACATGTGCAGTTAACCATTACTTATTGGTTTGAATTTTCCAATACAATATTCTCAATCGTAAAGCCAGTCTTTTTTACTTCCTTTGCTATAAATTGTATGTGTTTGGACGAAATATTAAAACAAATTTTTATTAGAATTAGAATATTAATTAAACTACTTCCACAGCGTTAAGTGCAACAGATTTAGAATCCATAAGAAAGTCAAAATCTTAAGGCTATAGAACCTCTAACTAAACATACAGAAATTGCTGAAAGAAAGAGAATTAAACCTATTTTGTGTGTCTGTGTGTGTGTCTGTGTGTGTGTGTCTGTGTGTGTGTGTGTGTGTGTCTGTGTGTGTGTCTGTGTGTGTGTGTGTGTGTGCGTGTGTGTGTCCGTGTGAGCAACAACTCAAAAATGAAAAGTCGGTTGAATACCAAAGTTGGTACCTATATAGATTCAAATTCTTCCCACATTGTGACATGAAAATTTCAAATACTATTCTATTGTGCACTTCAAGCCTTTCATGGAATAATCCTCAAAAATGGTTCTAAAGATTTTGATTAATATATATATATATATATATATATATATATATATATATATATATAAGATACTTTCAAGACAAACCTTTTGCGAATAACCCGCGAAATTATGTTCATTCTGAACGGCCTTTGCATTACTGGTAAACCATAAAAATTAAGACATGATTTTATTCCATAAAAACCATAGATCTCATTAAAACATACAGTTTAAGCCCATTACATGTTTGTGGCGTTAACCACGTCAGAGATATTTTTTATTACTGATTTGAATTTTCAAATTCTCCATTTTTCTGAACAGTCAAATCGCAATATGTTTTCCCTTCATAACATAATTTCAAAGTCTTTAAATAGCAACCCCCTCTTAAATGAGGTGATATCGCTTGCAGCCTACGTAATTCCCTACCTACAAGAAACTAAGTTATGAAGTAAGTTCTGCAAATGTCAGGTTTTATCCTGATCATGCAAAGAACACGGAATTTCAAAGCCATCACATAGCGACACGCTGTCTAATAGGCTGGGGTTTGGGTTGGCCCCGTAGTTAATTCAGTAGACCATCTGCCTACTGTAGACTACTCGAACTATGCAATTATGTTGTCCCAGGTTCATTAGCGGTTCACGAGTATACATTGTTGGTGTTCAAAATATTTAGCTCAGACAGGCCTGAAATGGCAGTTAACATTTGCTGTATAATAGTTATGATTATGAACAAATTGCTAGAAGTGCAACTTCCCCCAAAACAACAACAACAACAACAATAATAATAATAATAATAATAATAATAATAATAATAATAATAATAATAATAATAATAATAATAATAATAATAATAATAATAATAATAATAATAATAATAATAATAATAATAATAATAATAACAATAATAACAATAATAATAATAACAATAATAACAATAATAATAATAATAATAATAATAATAATAATAATAATAATAATAATAATAATAATAATAATAATAATAATAATTATAATAATAGTAATAATAATAATAATAATAATAATAATAATAATAATAATAATAATAATAATAATAATAATAATAATAATAATAATAATAATAATAATAATAATAATAATAATAATAATAATAATAAACAGTATTAAAATAATATTAATAACAATAATAAGTGATAATGATGGTGATTGATGACAATGACGATGACGATGACGATGACGACGACGGCGACGACGACGACGATGATGACGATGATGATGATGATGCACAACTTGCCTGGCGAGAGGATTTTGTGAATGTTTCATGTCTTGTACACAATTAAATACATGTTTTAGGCAAGAGCGAAGTCATGTGTCAAATTATAGTTGTGTTTATGGATGGCATGCAGAAGCCGGGAGAAGTTTCCGCGTTTGTTTACGCTACCTACTTGTACAGTGAGTAACTCCTGCAGTAGTGTGCCTCCACCTACTGTCATTGGCGTAAAACTTACGTACATGGAAACAGTGCGGGGAAAGTTTCGCGGGCTAGTGCGCTTCAAATGTACACGATCTGTATGTGTTCGACCCCATAAGTTAATTACATCACACTTGCCCATGCGCAGAAACTCCTTAAACCATGCGGTCGTTAAAATCGACGGCGTTAAAATCCACCCAGAATTTCGAGGTCGAGATTCCAACGGAAACATGTTTTGAGGCCCCCTGAATCCAAAAATAAAGCATTTTTAGAGAAAAGTCCGTGTGCATCCGCGCGCTCGCGCGTGTGTGTTTGTGTCTGAGTGTATCTGTGTCTGTGTGTGTCTGTCTGTGTCTGTTTCTGTGTGTATGTGTCTGTGTGTCTGTGTCTGTGTGTCTGTGTCTGTGTCTGTCTGTGTGTGTGTTTGTGTGTGTCTGTGTGTGTCTTTCTGTGTGTATGTGTCTGTCTGTGTCTGTCTGTGTGTATGTCTGTGTGAGTCTGTGTGTGTCTGTGTGTGTCTGTGTGGGTCTATGTGGGTATGTGTGTCTCTGTGCGTGCGTGTGTGTGTGTGTGTGTGTGTGTGTGTGTGTGTGTGTGTGTGTGTGTGTATGATGTGAACAGCATAACTGTTAAAAACTGTTAACTTTAGTTTATTTCAAGGACTGAAGAAAATTCCTGCACCCTAAACTACCCTCTACATAGACAATTTTTCGAAAATTTTTATCTTCTTAAAAATGGCTTAAACAACATTGATTAAAATTCTATATGTTTAAGCTATTCTTATGCCAAATATGTGTATCTTAAACTTTCTGGCAATAGCCTATGTAGTACTCTGGATGAGTTTTGCATAACTGGTAAACCGTATCTTACTATACAAGAATGTAGATCTTGTTAAAACATACCGGTTATGTACAAATGCATTTTTTATGGAGAGATCTATTTCGGAAATATTCCTTGTTATTTGTTTTGCAGTACTTAAGCTTTTCACAACTGGAAGGTCGTTATTCACCTTTTAATCTGTTTCGCCGTGCAAAGAGAACGGAATTTTAAAGCTTTAAAAGATTTGACTATCAGTCAAAGCCTTCTGTATTCCCAAATTTCCCTTTCATCTATAAGAAAATCAGTAGTAAGATAGTTTCTGCAAATTTTTATCTCAACTAACATGAAGAAGATAAAGAAATAAGAGTTTGCAAGAATGGTTAGTACTCGTACAAGTAATGCGAGCGCAACACATCAGATTTTTCATATCAGAAGCACATGTATTTGTTTATGTACACTGTTAGTTGGTGTCGTACACCAGTTTTACAACCACTTTACTATCGCCGCACACAATAAAAGTGGAGATTCCCGGTCACGCGTGGAACACAGCTGGTAGTATCGATTTTTCAACCATCGACACGCACACCTCCTCTACCTACTTGTACCTGCGATAAGAATGTGTGTTTAAGACTATACATACTTGCAGTAAATAACGGCAAAGCATTTTACACTCTCAGCATCAAGTGGAAGGGTAATCAACAAAATTTGTTTTTCTCTTTTTAATTATTTCATTTAAATAGTACTCTTAGACTACTGTGTTGGTTTTATTATCAAACCTTACATTGAACACATTCGTTCTACCAAACTCTGTGCGGATAAGGAATGATTCTAGTTAAAGTAAAACTTCCCCGTCCCAGCCGGGAGACCTCACGCTCACGAAGTTACCGTGCCCAACATCGGAGCGCTTCCCGCTTCCATCGCAATTGTTTTGTTTATTGTATTTTTTTTTCTTCTCCATTTATATGCTGCCTTAACCATCGGCCTTTGGAATACTTGGTCATCGACAATGATGTTCTCTCGTTTACTATTGTGTGTGTGTGTGTGTGTGTGTGTGTGTGTGTGGTGTGTGTGTGTGTGTGTGTGTGTGTGTGTGTTGTGTGCGTGTGAGTGTGTGTGTACGTTCGGTTTTCTTTTTACTGTCTCTATTACGTAAAGTAGGGGGAGTATTGTAATCGACCCAAAAATTCAATGTCGATATTTTACTGGAAATATATTAATAAATAGTTCTTAGAAAAAGATCCACGAGTGTGTGCCTGTATGTGTTAGTGTCTGCCGGTGAACGACATAACTCAAAAACGAAAAGTGGTTGAAAACCAAAATCGGTATTTAAGTTGAATATCTTTCTAGGATACGAAACGAAGTTTTTCAAGAGAATTCCTCCGCCGTAAACTACACTTAACATGAATACTTTAATCGGAAACTGATTTTTCAAGAAGTGGCTCTAATGATTTTGATTAAGATGTGGTATGTTTAAGATATTTTTATGGCAAACGAAATGTATATTTTAAATTTTCTCGCCATAGCCCGTTTAGTCTTGTTTACTCTTGATGACTTTCGCAAAACTGGTAAAACGTAAGGGATAGAAAAACTGTAAATCTCATTAAAATATACAAGTTATGTCCAAAAGCATTTTTTGAGAGAACCATTTCGGAGATATTCCTTGTTATTTGTGTGAGTTTTGCTATACTTAAACTTTTCGCAAATGGAAGGTTGTCCTTTACCTTCTTTATTTCTTGGTCGTGCAAAGAGAACGGAGTTTTAAAACCTTTATATAGCGACCAGATTTCAAAGATATTCCCTTATTCCCCTTGTACCTCTGAGAAAATCAACAAGATGATTTCTAAATGTTTATCTCGACTACATGAAGAAGTTAGAAGAATAACAGTTTGTAAAAATAGTTAGTACAGGAGTAGAGAATGTGATGTGAGTGCAACACATCAGATTTTTAAGCCTTAAATTCACATACACATACGAACACACAGATTTACACTCTCACTCATACTTCCAGGTACTAGGAAAGATGAGAAATAATCCTTACTAAGAGTAAAGAACCACTATGTAGCCAGGAATTGAACCCGGGATCTCTGGATTTGGAAGTTAGCCTACTAGCCACAAGTCACAGAGGTAGGTCGATGTTCTTATTGGTCTCATTTCAATCACCGTAGAAATGTTTTATATTAACAATATTGAATAATATATTGTGCATACATTCTGAACGCCACTACCTGATTTTTCTTTGTCATCACCCGAATAAACTAATGCACCACTTCAAAATTTTTCTTCGGTGTAGTTGTTGCACTAACACTTTTCCATTTTTTCACACACTGTTAATAAGTTGGTAAAGGTGAAATTGTTGATCCTGAACAACATAGATGAGCAAATACGACGAAGATTTGAAGGAACAGTATTAAGAAGAGTTTTTGAAGCAGTAAAGGAAATTAGCAATGGAGATAACAGTGAGATAGAAGAGCTAATAGATAAGCAAGACATTTGGAAGTTTATAAATGCACAAATAATAAGATGGCTAGTGCATATTGAGAGCATGAGGGAAGATAGAATCTCAAAGAGTAGGTACTAAAAGGAAGGTTGTGTGGCAAAAGAAAAAGAAAGGTCAAAAAGAAGATGGTTATAAATATGACGTAACAAAATATTTAAGGAAGATGGGAATTAAAGCTAAGAAAAATAAATTGAAAGATAGAAATTTATGGAGGAGGACTCTGCAGGAGGCCAAAGCTCTTCAAGAACTTCTTTCAGGGAAGAATGAAAGAACCCCTACAACAAGGAATTTTTCCCAATGTATGGAAACAAACTAAAGTAATTCCGATTCCTAAATCTGGAAATTCTAAGCTGATAAGCAACTATAGGCCTATTGCTGTTTTGTCTACACCAGCAAAAATTATAGAAAGCATTATTTATACACATATATTTAACCATATAAAGTTAGTAATCTCACCGCTACAACATGGTTTCATGCCAAAAAGATCAATTGTTACAAATCTTTTTAACTTCACTGAATATGTATCATTAGAACTAGACCATTTCAAACAAGTAGATGTAGTATATACTGATTTTCAAAAGGCTTTTGATAAAGTTAATCATGACTGTTTACTTGCTAAGTTAGCTAAATTAAGTTTTGCTTTTCCATTAATGAAAATATTTCAGTCATATTTAAAAGATAGATCGCAGGTAGTTTATTATAAGCATTGCATGTCATACCAATTTAATGTTAATTCAGGGATTCCTCAAGGTTCTAATTTAGGACCTCTGTTATTTTTATGTTATATAAATGATTTACCTAGCGTTGTAAAACATTCAAAAATCCTAATGTTTGCTGATGATGTTAAACTATATAAAAGTATCAATAATGTTAAAGACTGTATGGAACTTCAACAGGACCTTGATTCTTTATATGCATGGAGCGAAACAAACAAACTCCCATTTAATATTAGTAAATGTGTAAAAATGTCCTTCAATAGAAACAAAAACCCATATAAATATGTTTATAATATCAATATGACACCACTCGTTGAAGTGATTGAAAAAAAGGATCTAGGGGTACATTTTACAATAGATCTTAGATTCAATAGACACATTGACTTAATTGTATCCAAATCGCTAAAATGCCTTGGCTTTATTATTCGAAATTCCTATTCATTTAAAGAAAAAACTTTAATTCAACTTTATAATTCATTTGTAAGACAAAAACTCGAATATGCATCTATTATTTGGAATCCTAAGATGATAATGCATGTCACCGCAATAGAAAAAGTACAATCAAAATTTCTAAAATACATACTATTTAAAAGATCTGGATATTATCCTACTTATACAAACTATGAAACCCTTTTGGAAATATTTAAACTTAAAACTTTGAAATTTAGAAGAGACATTGCAGGGTTAATATTTCTGTATAAGGTATTGCATTCGATTATTGATGATATTAATATTACAACAAATGTATCATTTTATGTACCCAATAAAATAAGCAGATTCAGGAGGCTTTTCTTCACCTCCAGAGTAAATACGGAAATCCATAAAAATTCACCATTACACAGAATTATGGAGTTATATAACAAGCTTCATCATTTCGATGTAGATATTTTCAACATGTCTGAAACTCAATTTAAAAATGCTACAACTAAATTGGTAATAGTAGTATCGTTGCTGTAATTAGGAATAGTAAAAAAATTACTTACCATACCAACTTCACCTTTTTTTTTTTTCTTTCTTTCTTCTTCTTTTTTTATAATTGTTTCTATTCCTTATATTAGTTTATGTTCATTTATGTTTTTCTTGTATTTTATTGTATTGTATTTTATGTAAACATCTATGTATGATGAACATTGTAATTGGGCTTCCAAGCCTGTTATGTTCATAAGAATAAATAAATAAATAAATAAATAAATAAATAAATAAATAAACCCCGGACTTTTACTACGAATAGGTAATAATCCTTTTCTTTATTGCAGTTGCTGTTATTGAGTTTCATGGAGAAAGCTAGGCATATGTTACATAGCTGCATACAAATACAGCTTTCACATATATTATACAACGAAACGCAGCCATTTATGCATAAAAGAATGCCTCTTTAACTTCAATAACTCGAGAAACAAATTTCAGGAGACCTACATGCCTGTATAATTTGTGCTGATCGCATATTATTTTCATTCTTTTGAGCCATTTCGGCTAACGAACTGCAAATAATTTCTGTAGCTGCCGTTGAGTGGTGTTATTTACCAATTGCTTGCAATTACTTGTTTCTATTAGTCGCGGTACGTGGCGTGATTTTATTTTATTTCTTTATTATTACTGATGTCTGTTCTTTGGTGAACTTGACTTGGCTTGGGGAGTTCTATTCTGCCAGTCTGAGTGCAGACATCTCTCAGATTGATGATATTGTCTAATTTGCTAAATTATTGTAGTAGATGAAGTCCTTTTTAGTTGTTTTAACTTTGGTGTTTCTCGTTAAGCTTTGTCCAAACTGTTACCTTTTTTACTTTCTCTACTGGTAAGTAGAGGAAGTATTGTATTCCACCCAAAAATTTGATGTCGAGATTTCAGCCGAAATATATGTTTTGAGACCCCCTGAATCCAACAAAAAGGCATATTTAGAAAAAGGTCCGCGCGCGCGTGTGTCAGTCTGTCAGTCTGTGGACAGCATAACTCAAAAACAAAAAGTAGGTTAAAAACCAAATTTCGTATTTAAGTTTAATGTCTTTCAAGGATTCGATACAAAGATTTTCAAGAAAATAGCCCCACCATAAACTACCCTTTACATGGAAAATTTTTCGATAATTTTTATTTTCTTGAAAATGGCTTTAACGATTTTGATTAAAATGTCATATGTTTGAGATATTTTTATGACAAATGAAATGTATATCTTGAACTTTCTGTAGTTGTATTTACTCTGGACGACTTTTGCATAACTGGTAAACCGTTAGAGATAGACCGAATCATACTATATAAAAATGTATATCTTGCTAAAGTACACAATTTATGTCAGAATAAATTTTCTTGTAAGGTGAACCATTTCGGAGATATTCCTTGTTATGTGTGTGAGTTTCGGAAAACTAACTTTCCTGAAATGGATCATCGTTGTTCATTTTCTATATGTTAAGTGTGCAAAGACAACAGAAGCTCAAAGTTTTAAAACATTTGACTATCGCACAAAGCCTACTGTATTCTTATATTCCCCTTGCACCTACAAGGAAATAAGCAAAAGATAATTTGTACAAATGTTTATCTTAACTAACACGAAGAAGATATAGAAATAAGAGTTTGTAAGAATGGTTAGTGCAAGAGTAGAGAAAGTCATGTGATTGCAACACATCAGATTTTTATACCTGTGTACTCCGGTTTAGTGACCATGCAAGTTTGAGGTGAAGAGCTGTAGTGATCAAGTTAAATGTGGCAAAATTGTTATGTACTGAAGTCAATATAATTTCGAATATTGTTCGCTCTGCTATAATTATGTCATCTGTGTGAACTCATGTCATAAGATAATGGTTTATGAAAATTTATGAGCATGGATATTCAGCGTGCTAAAGCACCATATGATGATGTGCATATACTTATTACCCTAAGGTAAATAGTTGTTAGTTAAACCCAATGTACACGAATTTGGTTTTAGTAAACAAATACTGGGTGGAGTGGGGGAGGCACAGTTCCTTTATTTAGTTTTGTCGTCACTTCATATCCTACGGTTGGATTGCTTCCTAGTTTAGACACCTCCATTTTAATAATACAAGAGAGAAGGAGTAAGAGCGAAAAGTTACAAATAGCCCATGAAATGGCTAAATCCTTATGCAGCTTGTTGGACGAAAAATTTGTTAAACAGTATTTGTTGATCGCGAACTACGCACCCGTCTTCTCCCAGTTATGTACTTTTATAAGAAATGCAGATCAACGTGCTGTCTGTATCCTATGCTTTTGTGTTCATTATTTATGCTGGGATAACTTTGAAAGTAGAAGGAGGTTCCAGAAAGCCACAATAATAACTCTCGGACAAGAACGTAACCTTTTATGCTTAAATACCTCAACAATGATACAAATGAATGGTTTACTCAGGCAAATTACAACATTTCGCAAAGCTTCTCACTTAAATCTGAAAAACAAGTTTTGAGTTGCTCTTACAGTTGATTTGACCATTTTCAGAGCTTTCACCGACACACCCTTTTATAATGCTTCATTTTATACGTAAATTACGGCGTAAGGTCAACAAAACACGCCATCTTGCCACTATTGCGCATGAGCGGAGGCGAGTGCCAAACGTAATTGAGGGACTGAAATCGCTAGCTTGCCAAAGATTGCATAATTGGAATTTAGCTTCACAAGTCTTAAGACTACGCTTTGCGGCTTAGGACTCTCAATCCCTCGACTACGCCTTACAGCTTCAGGCTTGTTAGTCATATTGGCAGCTGTGCAGTTGGGAGTCACAATACACAATATGGCGTGGTTGCCCTTACACCACACCTTTTGTACTAAAGAAAGGGTCGTAAAAAGGCTGCAGGCACTAAAAGTATCACATTAGCTCTAAAAGCAACGCTAAGGCTTTCTAGTATCATTCATATTCCAGTTTTTCCACTTTTAAGGCTGGAACAAGCCTCGGAAGCTCACCCTAAAATGCATCTTGAGGCAATTCGACACATATTACATTGTTTTTGATATACTAAAACGTTCAATACATCAATATATATTGACATGAAAATTACACATGAAGAGGGTAACTGGATAACCTGGCATAAAATAGTTTTCAATTATACATAAGCACCCTGTGAAAATGTTTATCCTTCTATAACAAATCATTTGTATGAAATCGGTAGATAGCCATTAAAATAAAGGTATTTCAAATCGGGGTTTAAGGTTAAACTGTAACTATATATAGATAACTATATCAATTAATTATAATTTAACCACATCCAGCGCGTTCTTGCAGCGGATAGGAAGGGTTCGCAAATAATGTGGCCCTCCGAAGTCAAATCGCAACCCTTCAGGACGAAGTTGAGCCAGCATCCCAGTTAAAGCAAGTCTGATGTGTTATGTTCACCTGACTTTCTTCGCTTGGAAAGTGAGAGCAGAAACCATTACACCACATAGCAACTGTTTGTAGTAGGAGTCCATAAACACAATAACACAATTCCGGACATTACGAGCTGTATTCCACACGAGTGAACTCTGACTAGTGTAATACAAATGGAATAAAAATGTAACGTATAGAGTATTTATTTCCTTCCGTTGTTTTTCAGTCGAATACGTATACATACTTAATTGCAGTACTTAGTTTAGCTAGCTAAGATTTTAAATCTTTAATTGCCCATAACAAAATCCATACATAATGAAACCCTTATTCCACTCTGCAACAGACTTAACAATAGCCATACATGACCAATGGTAAATAGGAATTAACCCAAACAACACATCTTAAAAATGGAAGACATTCCCTTTAAAATGCAAGCCGCGACTAACAAGTATAAACAATAACGATATCTAGCTCTGTGCTTGCATCCCATTAGAGGTTAAAAGGGGAAGAAATACAAGAATCATGTTTTTTTCTAAATTAAGGTTATGGCCGTTAAAATGCAGCGATACCGTTATCACTATGCAAGCGAAATACTAAACACCTCACACGCCATGAACTCCATCCGCGCGCTGCAGGTACGTGGAAATTCACAACTTGCTTACTGCTGCATGTGCACTAATATGTTTTCATAAATTTTTCTTGTTGGTATTGAAGTTCAGAGGCAGTTTACTGTATGGTGGTGTTACTCAGTCAGTTTATATTATAGAAACAACGTAATATTGTGAAAAATAAAACGCCCCAATGTGAGAAGCGAAACATACAAGCGAATTCATCACTTTCTCTCGTTTCCAAACAGAGACAAATCTCCCAAAAGATGTAGGATATGGGTAGAATATTGAAAAATATATAGGTACGTATTTTGCCTGGTCCCAGTACTCCTTTATCTTCCTTTCATTTTAAGAGCAAGATACTATAAGTAAAAATGAAGATACTTCAAGTTCTAGAGCATCCGGAACAACAATCACTTAGCTAGACGCTACCCGGGTAGCTTGTAAGGGACTGAGACGCCATCTGGTCAGTCAAACAAGTGACAGTCAAAGCGTGATCACATCACGCATTCAACCTTCACCTGACATGCGCGCAAAGCAATTATCTAAAATTGGTACAAGTACAAATACAAGTTAACTATCAGTTGCAAAGAAAATGCCAACTGCTCCCGCAACTTTATGATTCGACCGAAGCATTCAGACATATTAATCCGAAACTGCTTGATGCAGTGATTTTAAACTTCACTTAAAAAAAAGAAAAGGAATGAAAACACAGATTACTAAGATAGTTCCTAAATAATATCCTTTATACCGATTAAAGATAATATGTATTTTTACAGCATGGCAAGGTTGACAATATAAATACCATTATTCACCTGTTTTTCACTAAATGTATTCTAGATAATTTTGTTAGGAGACTTCGGTGGTGGTGCGTATACGTGAGCTAATGAGAATATTGGGCTATGTTATATATGGAATGCAAGCTACTGGAATTCATCAAGAGCTAACTGTGTATGTTTTCCCCATTAGGGTGCTTTATGGTTACTTGTGATGGTAATTTATTTGTTTAGTTGATATTATCAGCAACTGCTCCTACAGTATACCAAGGTAAAGACTTGGCCGTGGATGATCAGTGGCCCAACACTGCATAGAGAAGGTGCCCAAAATTAACTTTAATAATATCTCAGCTCTGGAATGTATTGATAATTATAGTGTATGAGGTGTTTGCTGAAACATGGAAAGCAGAAAGAGATAGCACCATATTCCACAAGGCAGTTCGTAATCCTTAGCTACCTAATCTCAAAAACTTTACATTTGAAACTTCTTTATCTGATTACCCCCTCCATACGTAGAACTTACACCCTCTAGGACTTACAAGCCGGTGCCTAGGGTTGAAAGTTTCCATTTAAATTCTGGATTGCAAAGGTTTTGCTATTTTCCAACACCTGCTTATATGTGAAAACCAGCGAAGCAAGTACGCCTAAACATATCAGGACATTGTCCACATTTCTGTAGAAACTCTTTCATATTTCAAAAGCATAACTGATTTTGAGGGACTGGCCAGGTAGGAGTGACTATGACAGTGTTTCTCAGCACTTGGGTCTTCATTAACGCACCTGCCCCTCCTAGAACCATCAGGTAGCAGCACAATGGTCATGCTTCAAATTAAACCTCACGCAATGTACTATGACAGAGTCATCAAGGAGGCAATTTAAATTAAATTACACCCAGGGAACTACAATAGAGATTGGGGACTCCAACTGAGTCCAGCTTGGATACACAGAATGATGGACCGCACGGAACACATTCACCCAGATGGTTTATTCAGGTTCTGAAGAAGGCTATGGCTCTTGAGTTCTATAATTCAGTTCTAGAAGGCCAAGCTCGGGGTTTAAACATAATGTTTCCTGAAGAAGGCCGCGATTTTGAGATGGCCGTTTATTTCTTATTCAGTTCCTGATGAGAGCTATGAGTTTGAGATGGGCATTTATTTATTTATTTAGTTCCTGGTAATGGGCTTGGAGTTTCGTATGGCCGAAAGTTCCACAATTTTAAATTGTCACGGCTGATCAGTCGTGAAGTCATAATTAATTATCCATTATTTATTATGAATATAACATGCACAGTACGAAATACAAATATAAGGTACATCCTACACGTAACCACATGTGACATACTGGTTTAGTTCGCTGGATGTACTCTAGGAGGTCGGGGTTCGGGTCCCGGCAAACAGATATTTATTTATTCATTTTTTCCCCTTTTTCCTTTTTCCTTTTCCTTCTCCTCTGTCTTCTTTTCCTCTATCTCAATGCGTAACCTTTGCGACCTTTTATATTGCCTTTATTTTTTAGCTTCACATTCAATTGTCTGTTAAGGAAACTTACCGCAACAGCTCGTGAACGTAACAAATGATTATACCAGCTGCCAACAATGCATTCCTATTTTATTATACCTTACCTATTTACCTAGCAAAGTGGTTCAGGGGAACCTCTTCTTTCAATTTTGATTTTCCCAAGAAAGACACAATTTTGGCTAAAGTAAATATTTTTTTAGACATTTCATGACAAATGAGATGTATATTTTGGATTTTAATTGAAATATGTTTTGAGGCCCCATAAACCGAACAAAAAGTACCTTTTTTAAAGATATCGGTTAGTGTGTGTATCTGTAAAGAGTTTAATCAAGAGACAAAAGTAAATAACAACGAAACTTGGTGCTTAAGTTCGGCATATTTCTAGGATGCGGCAGGATGATTTTCAATAAACCCCCTTACATCAAACTATCCTTTACGCGGAACATTTTTTGAAAATCTTAATTTTTCCCAAAACTGATAAATTTACCCTTGACGTGGAACAATATTCCACAGTTATGATTCTCAAAATTTACAGAAATGGTTTTCATTTAAATGCCCTATATTTCAGATACTTTCATGGCAAATATAATGCATATCTATTTTCTAGCAATAGCCTTGTGCATTGGGAAGGAAGTTTATACTAAACTATGAAAGGTAGACAAAAATATACCACATAGAAAATTGTTGTCTATTTAAAACACATAATATATATCCAAGTTTTCTTGCCTTGGCTGATGATTTGAAATTTTCAATACTTAGTTCATGCTTTAAAGTGCTGTTGCTATTCATTTCTTTGTTGTGAGGTCATGGAAACAGTATGGAACTTTAAAGCCAGCATATAGTGTCTGGATCTTAAGCATCTGACCTGTCGATTCAGGTACAAGGCACGACGAAATGTATAAGGAAGCTCTTTCTGCAAATGTTCATCTCGATCAACATGAAACTGTATAAAAATAAATTATGGTATACAGGAAAAGTCGTGTGAATATAAGACATCACTTTTAATAGAAATATCTGTAATTCGTCTTGTTACAGGTAGGATTTAGTCAATAATGTCGAAAACAGATGCGAAACTAATTATGGTTCTAAGTGATGGAGAATTGATTCTTTGAGAAGCATGCTTTAAAGCGGTGGTGTTTATCGACTCTTGATGGAAAGCAGAAAATGTGGGCGATGATGTCAGTGGCAAAGTGAACGCCTCCAGCAGAGATCTTACTTCAGCAAACAAAGCTTGTAAAAAGCTAGAAAACAATGGCGTCATTAATGGATCTTTCAAAGCCAGTTTCAAGGACCTCTTCATCCACTCACTGCAAAGAACCACCCTGCAGATTTTACAGTAGTTGCACTGATGCGCATTTCAACAAAATTATTACAAACCACGAAACAACTGAACACAAGACTGTATATAGCAGTAACTGAATTCAGGCAAACATGAGCTACAAAGCAAATTCAGTTTTGGGAAAAGTCACTACCCATTGAGATAAGAAATTGATAGATTTGGTTATGATCTTTCCATCGATGTAAACTACGCGTCTTTTGTTTCTAGGTTTCTCATATAATAGCAGTACTTTTCTATTCAATCAAACAGCTGATATTCCCTTGACATTGGTCTTGCATATAACCTAATGGAAGATGATTTTTACAGTAGAGTTCAAAAGTGCGATGTCAGGTTAAACGAAATGTAGATTAGTTATGTTATAAAATAATTTGGAGTGATTAGCACGCTATATCAACGATTGCTATTGGTATACCGAGGGCCTCAAAATTGTCTTTGAGAAGCAGTTGAGCCAACCTGGTGTTACTGGACCTTGGTTATTTGAAAGTACAGTCACTGGAATGAACTGCCTGGCAATGTTAGCTCTATGTCATTCCATGGTTACAAATAAATTATGATAATTTCAACTTAGTTTCACTTTCCACATTCCCTTAGAGGGGTGTTCCAACACCTTCAGCTGCAGAGGTGCGTGCACTGCGTACCCAAACACCCGTACTGCTGACATTTCCAAAAGTTCTTCAATACGAATATTTGAGCCTCTCCTGGAAGGGAGTTGTTTGGATTGGGTTGGACTCGACAGATTAGCGGTTCCCAATCGAGGGAGACTGGGTAGTTTTGGTTATGCATAGGTGACGTTGTGAGATGCCCGATTAAATTATGGTTACATTTAATCATTGACGCACTGCAATTACGACAGTTACTACCATTACCAACAATAATTTATTTTTCGCATTGCTAGTACCTATGATCAGCAGCCTGGATATTTTTCCAATGCAATCAATATAAAAAGGTTTCTGATTTATAAAAGTCATCACTATCTGTAGCAGAGGTAAGGTGTCTATATTAATTTAACTTTTATACCTACCGTATTAGTCACAAAACACTAGATTGTCATGGTTATCTTTTTTCTTTTTGCTGTTTTGGTTTTAAGTCCTTTAACCAGTTAGGTCACATTGGACGATGGATGAAATGGGTGAAATAATGATGAAATGAGCCCGGGGTCCTACACGTGGCTGTTGTGGAAGAACGATTAATTAGATTAACTGCAGCCTTATTTCTTGTAACATTCTTAGCACTTGAATAAACATGTCATGGCATAGTAAATATCGTGCCTAAAATGTCACCTAATACAGTATTTTCCAAAACAAATTATCTATGGGTGATCTGGTCCATATTTATATAAAAGCATAGCATTTAATCTCCTGTAAAAGAAACACAGATAGTTCAGGTTCTGAGTGTGCCAACACAACTGTAAACCTAGGATGAATCGGGTCTAGCCTCTCTCTGGCTTATCTAGTTTCCTTTACCAGCAGTGTTGAGCAGCAGTGTAAATGTTCATCGCTTGGATGGGTGAACGCTTCTTCAACGTCAGCTCGATAGCCCTAGATGTTTTGGATTCCATGTTAAATCGTGCGCTCACTTAGTTGAATGCCATGTGTGAAGCGAAATGCCCCTATAGCCGTTCTGAGAAATGAAACCCCTCCTGTACGTATAACCAGAGTTCGGTTATTCTTGTTGGAATATGTTCTCTCCGATTCGGGCTTATTCAAAATGTACGACTCAGCAGATGCCTTCAGCAATGGCGCGTTAATTGTCCTGTTTATCGCAGATTTCAATTGTGTTAATGAAATGTTGATACAAAGCGTTCACACGACTTCCTCTACTTAAGGCTAATTTACATATATTAATAATTGTACATTATGTTACGCATTTAACAAGTGATTCTCCTTTCCACATTACTCACTGTAATTTTTTGCACCATATTATGCTTCCTACTAATTTCCAGTTGATACCGGATTGTTGACAAGATTAATTATTTTAAAAAGAAATTATAGGGAGCTAAACAACTGCAATCAAGAATTTTCATGTGTTAAAATCATTACATAATGTGAGAAGCGAGAGTTACACCTTTGTCAGTGAACTAGGCAGGCTAAGAATTCAGGGAAAGGCAATTAGTTGTAAGTCAGTATAGCTAAGACAATTAGGTCTACCTGGAAATCAGGACATTAAGAATGTATCTAGTCCACTTAAAATTGGAAACGCAAACGGAGTTCTTCGAATTTAGCAACTCCCCAACCATATAAATGTTTCATACACGAATGAGAAGCTTCAAATTTAGGAGCCTGATGTAGGATTTTTGGTGGGTAGGTATGCTTTAGGCGGCATTTGAGGGTTAAAGAGCATGTATTTCTAAAATACATGTTTCTGAAGTCCCTTGCAGTCCTACATAAGTGTTTTACTGCGATAGATTATCGGCAATTTGTAACACCTAAGGACCGCGCGGGTTATACACACTGACCCAAAATTAGACCGACAAACTTTTAAACCAGGGAAATAGCTGGTGTGTTTGAGAGAGTACGGTACAATAGGGCACGCCGATGCACTCTGTTAATCGCCATGGGCGTGCGTTTCAACATTTGCTTTGAATAGTGAAGCTGTCATTTACTGTAAACAATGAGATGTTCCTTGGATTAAGATTGTGTAGCTTACTAAGATAAATGCAATACCAATTTGCATTGTTGATTTTGCCATAAATACTTAAACTGGGTGGGAGGCAGTAATCTATGGCAGTAACTCGTCTAGCGCCTTAACTAAGCATCTGGGCAAAAAACTTTCCTTAACAGAAAGTGTTTAAAGTAAAGTAAAGTAATGTTATCTATCAGTTCCCAAAGTTTGTTGGTCTAATTATGGCTAACCCTGTATATATTTGGCGGTCGCCGTAGGGGAACTTTTCGTTTAATTTTCAGAAACTTACTCTTCTCATTGTCATTACGAAAATTTTTTTACCGTAAATTTATTGATATGTAGAAGTTAGAATATAAAATACTTTAATAACTGTTATACTATCCGTACTAAGATTCAGTTCCAGTTTAATTTTAGATCGTCAAATATCGGTAACTCACTTCAAATAGCTCAGTCAGTAGGTTTCACTAAATCTATTAGCCAACTTAACTGGTAGCATCTATCCTTCACCTACCCAAGCATACTCGGAGAAAAATATCCCATAATTCACTACTGTAGCAGCCGGCAGCACTTTCGTCGACGACCGAGATGGTAGTGTCAGACGCTGGAAACTTTGTAATCACAAGTAACATCCTCCCGAGGGAAGTTAAACCGTCATATGATATTTAGATGGACTATTTCATAAATAAAATATGAATTTAAATGCTACATTGCAAACATTTGACCAGAAAATTTTAAATTATATTAAAAGATCTTATGTGTTGCACTCACATAACTCTCTACTCTTGTACTAACCATTCTAACAAACTCTTATTCCTATATCTCCATGTTAGTTAAGATAAATATTTGTACAAATTATCTTATTGCTTATTTCCTTGTAGGTGCAAGGGGAATATTAGAATACAGTAGGCTTTGAGCGATAGTCAAATCTTTTAAGGTTTTGAGATTCCGTTCTCTTTGCACGGTTAACATATAAAAAAGTGAACAACGATGTTGCATTTGACAAAAGTTTAAGTTTCCCGAAACTGACACAGATCACAAGGAATATCCTCAAAATGGTTCGCTTTACTATATATATATATATGGCCATTAATTGTGTTTTAGCGAGATCTACATTTTTTGTACAGTAAGATTTTGTCTATCTTTTACGGTTTACGAGTTATTTAGGAGTCATCCAGACTAAGCAGGACTATATAGGCTATATCCAGAAAATTCAAAATATACATTTCATTTGTCATACAAATATGTTAAACACATGCCATTTTAATCAAAATCATTATAACCATTTTCAAGAATATCAAAATTTTCCATGTAAAGGATAGTTTAGGGTAGAGCAATTTTCTTCGAAATCTTCGTGTTGCATCCTTGAAAGACATTAAACTTATACACCAACTTTGGTTTTTAACCGACTTTTCGTTTTTGAGTCATGCTGTCCACAGACTGACAGTGTGAAGCGCACACACACACACACACAAGCACCGTTTTCTAAAAAGGCCCTTTTTTTGGTTTCAGGGGCCTCAAAACATATTTCTGTTGAAATCTCAACATCCAATTTTTGGGAGGAAACAATACTTTACCTACTTACTAGTAGAGAAAGTAAAAATAATCTAAGATATATTCATTACGATTAGTGCAGTTCGACTAAATAAAACTAAATAAATCATTGTGTACAAAACAAAATAATGACCAGGTATTCTCTCATATATGATAATTTAAAACCTCGATGTATGAAATAATCACAAGTAATATCATAGGATGTCTGACCTATCCCTAAAGTCACCAACGGAGCCATAGGATTTATCTGGTAAGGTCAGATCGGCGAATTATACTTATCTGGTCCATTTTATAAACAAAATATCAATTTAAATACTATGTCGCAATGATTTGACCAGAATGTGTTAGATTCTATAAAAAATAGCCCAACGCTTAGAGCGATATCAAATCGTTTAAAGCTGGTCGCTAAATTAAGGCTTTGTGATTCCCTTCTCTTTGTACGGCCAAGACATAAAAAAGTGAATAAAGACCTCATATTTGAGAAAAGTTTGAGTATTGAAAAACTCGCACAGATAACAAGGAATACCTCCAAAATGGTTCACTCCACACAAAAAATGCATTTGGACATAACTTGTGCGTTTTAACGAGATCTACGCTTTTTTACATATTAAGATTTGACCTGCCTCTTCAGTTATGCAAAAATCGTCAATAGTAAACAGGACTACATGGGCTATAGCCAGAGAGTTCAAAATATACATTTTATTTGGCATAAATATCTTAAGCTTATGGCATTTTAACCAAAATCGTTAGATCAATTTTGGAGAAAATAAAAGTTTTCCAAAAGTATTTAAGGTGGAGGAATTTTCTTCAAAATCGTCGTGTCGCATACTTGAAAGATATTAAACATAAATTCCAACTTTTAACCGACTTTTCGTTTTTGACTTCTACTGACACACACACACACATACAGACCTTTTACTAAAAATGCCTTTTTTGGATTCAGGGGCCCTTAAAGCATATTTCTGGTGAAATCTCGACATCGAATTTT
Organism: Tenodera sinensis; assembly: GCA_030765045.1. Lineage (NCBI taxonomy): Eukaryota > Metazoa > Arthropoda > Insecta > Mantodea > Mantidae > Tenodera > Tenodera sinensis. Next base: position 265,097,777 of record CM060962.1, read on the forward strand.
TGAGTCCCCTCCTTACTATACATACATATTCGTGTGTGTGAAATACATAGGAGAATATCAGACTTCGTCCTGTCTTTTCAAACTATTCCTCCATTCTGTATCGCAATATATTTCCTACTGCCACCTGCTATATAGCGGTTATTAATTGTGTGCCATTTGTAGCTGTTTGCGTTTGTACCGCTACAGTGGTGCACAGTGTTGTTCGTGTAGTGTGCCTGCAGCTAACTCTTCTAGCGAGTGTGGACAATACAACGATTGTGAAATAATAATATTTTCTTTGTCATTTACCGGTGCTACAACTATTTATTTGCCGAAGTGTAATGAAACAGAATATTAATGAATTACGTATGTCAAGCCGAGCTCTTACTGCATTACGCGAAGCCAAGCTATTAAGGGGGTTCCAGAACGCAGTAATGTTTACCTTCAAGTAGCTAATATCACTTACTAGATAATCAATGAACACTAACAGAGATACAAATTACAGCCCACACTGACAAATATGAATGCTCAGCATTAAAGAGCAGAATGAGTGACTCAAGTGACATGAATAAAAGAGAGAGGCTGATTTCTTAAACCTCAGTTAGGTGCGCCCTGGTAGACCACAGTTGCGTTGGTCGCAGGCTGCGCCATATTTTTATGTCTGTATGTTTGTATTCATTACTTTCTCTACTACATATAGTAAGTAGGGGCAGTATGTAGTTGACCCAAAAATGTGATGTCGAGATTTCACCGGAGATATATGTTTTGAGGTCCTCTGAATTAAGGGGAAGAATACATGTCTGTCTGTCTGTCTGTCTGTCTGTCTGTTTTTCTGTCTGTCTGTCTGTCTATTAAAATGGTGTATGTTTAAGATATTTTATAGCAACTGAAATGTATATTTTGAATTTTCTGGCTATAACCTATGCAGTCCTGTTTACTCTTGATAACTTTTGCATAACAGGTAAACCGTAGGAGATAGACCAAATCTTACTATAGACCTCGTTAAAACACGCAGGTTATGCCCAAATAGATTTTGTTTTTGGGGAGATATTCCTTGTAATTTGTGTAAGTTTTGCAATACTTAAATTTTACTGAAATGGATGGTCGCTCTTCACATTTTTATGTCTTAGCAATGCAAAGAGAGCACAATTTCAAAGCTTTGAAATATCTGACTATCGTGTATCTGTATTCCCATATTCCTCTTATACCTACAAGAAAGTTAGCAATAATTTGTACAAATGTTTATTTCGACTAACAGGAAGACACAGGAATAGGAGTTTGTAAAAATAGTTAGTACAAGGGCAGAGAAAGTAATGTGAGTGCGGCGCATCAGATTTTATACTAAATGCTCTTCATCGCAATACTTTCAAAATACGACGCAAACGTTGCCGCTGTCCAATTATCCTCTGACCTTGGCAAAGGCAGGGGTATGCGCGGTCACCCCGAATGCATCAGTGGTTTCGTTTTTCACATTTCTGCATTGATATGGGATAATTATTGCATACCTTTCACTTTTACAACTTCCAATGACAAAACGGCATTTAGAGTAGACAGTTCTACTTTTAGTGAAACGACCCGAGCAGTTCTACTAGAAAATAGTGACATTGTAAACAGTGATTTTGACTCTTTTTTATCAGAAACCGTGGATAATGCAGTTGTACATTTCGAAGAAGTCTGTGAAATAAGTGGTCTAGACAGCATGGGGCACCTAAAAACAACCTGCAAATTCAGTGTCACTGCGCAAACTGCTCAAGGCCCTGCATTGATAATTAAAGCCACAATTGTTAGTGACACTCACGGCATAACTGACACCCTACACACGATGCGGTACTAAAAATTGTGGCTTAACTGATAACTATCATATATGTTTAGCAGGTAAATAAAATGTAGGTCGCTCAAGGTACCCCGCGAGTCCCCCAGGCCTGACTTAAACCTATAAGGAAATATGTAATAAAAGCATTTCTACAAACTTTTATGCCGCTTTTTCTACTAATAATTTGCGCAAGAGTGCACAGAGAAGGTGATCTACGCACCAGAATTGTATATGGCCTTGTCATACAAAGAGAATGGAACTTATTTCTACAAATGGCTATCTTGAATAACATATAGTGGACATAATAATAGGGTGTTGTTAGAATAGTTTGCTGAAAAATCTGATGTGTTGCACTCAGATGACTTTCTCAGCCCTTGTACTAAATATTCTTACAAACTCTTAGTATTCCTCTATCTTCGTCCTGTTACTCGAGACAAACATTTGCAGACAATATTTTATTGCTAATTTTATTGTATGTGTAAGGGGAATATGGGAATACAGTAGGTTTTGAGCGATAGTTAAATATTTTAAAGATTTGAAATTCCGTTTGCTTTGCATGGCCAAGACAAAGAATGGGAATACCGACCTTTTATGTGAGAAAAGTTTAAGTATTGCAAAACTCACACAAATAACAAGGAATACCTCTGAAATAGTTCATTCCACAAAATATCTACTGGGACATGACTTGTGTGTTTTAACAAGATCCATATTTTTGTACAGTAAGACCTGATTTATATCTTGCGGTTTACCAGCTATGCAAAAGTCATCCAGAGTGAACAAGGCTACATGGGCTATAGCCAGAAAATTCAAAATATACATTTCATTTTCCATAAAAGTATTTTAAACGTGTGGCATTTTAATCAAAATCGTTAGCCATTTTTGAGAAAATCAGAATTTTCCATGTAAAGCGTAGTTCAGGGTGGAGGAATTTTCTTCAAAATCGTTTAGTCGCATCCTTGAAAGATATTAAATTTAAATACCATTTTTGGTGCCCAACCAACTTTTCGTTTTCGAGTTACGCTGTTGACGGACAGACAGACAGACACACACACAGACACACAGACACACAGAGAGACAGACAGCCAAACAGACACAGACAGAGACAGAGACAGAGACAGCCAGACAGACACAGAGAGAGAGAGAGACAGAGATAGACAGAGACAGACACACAGACACACAGACAAACAGACAAACAGACGGGGACAGACAGAGACAGACACACAGACAGACAGACAGACAGACAGACAGACACAGAGAGACAAATACACAGAGACAGAGACAGAAAGAGACAGATAGAGACAGGCAGAGACAGACATAGAGACAGACAGAGACAGACACGCAGACACACAGACAGACAGACAGACAGGCGGAGACAGACTCAGAGACAGACACACAGACAGAGAGAGAGAAAGACAGACACACTCACGTACCTATTTCTAAAACTACCTTTTTATTCAGGGGGCCTGAAAACATTTCCGGTGAAATCTCGACATCGAAGTTTTGGATCGAATACAACACTTCCCCTCTTACTTTATGCAGTAGAGAAAGTAAAAATAAGCACGCAACATATCAGATTATTTTAGTTTTAAATTACTTGGTCTACTACTTGAATACTAACTTTCAGGATACAATGTGCAAGATTTCATTGCACTAGTAATGCCTGAAGAAGGAAATGTAGATCATGAAATGCCAAGCACTATACTGTCTTAGTAACCGTTGGCCCATAAAGCTACATACTCGTACATCTAAGGGAATATAATTCATCATTTTACGGAACCAAACGTTCCGGATGCTCACGTAAGAGGTGCTTCAGACACTCGACAAAGTTGTAGAAGCAATCCCAGAATTCCAATATACAAGAGACGTTCTCGAAATGGTTTTTCCTTCTCAAGTGGTAATTACCCGAGAAAAGCTATAGAGGCCAATTGCAAAAATTATTAATTAAGCCTAAGATACTCGAGGCATTTTAAATTCATTACTCAAGAAGGTTTCTGCAATAAATTAGACCACAACAAGAGGTATTGTGCAGCGCTTTTAATAACATTTAATTATTTTTGTACTTCAGTATACTTAATTAA